>CM051234.1:385271722-385316938 GCA_027917425.1 Gastrophryne carolinensis | reverse complement strand
ACCCGGCCATTGACCTTGCCCCTTGGGCATTCTAAATCAGGATGCCCACTGTGTGAAACGACCCCTGGATAACCACAGATCCCTCCATTTTTCTGTCGCGCTCACGCAGATAGTCATTTAGACAGGCCGGGCGGCCAGGAAGGTTACTGCTCAGGCTCCCCATCTGCGTGCAAACAGCGCTGATTGGATGAGAGCCCGCGCATGCACTGTGGGACAGGGAAAGGTACGTTTTCACAGGCGAACTTTGGGATTTCACATATCAGGGCATCCCAAGTTAGGGGCACAAAACAAAACTCCAGATAGTGAAAATCCTGGGTTGGGCTTTGCTCAAAACACACAAAGCTGAAAGAAAGATCATATGGAAAAATGTGTTGAGAAAAGAGAGAGAAAATGGTAAACTGAAAGATTCTGCAGCAGAGCCAACATGAAGGGAAAACTGTCAAAATCAGCTAAATGACTTCTAGAGCTTTTCTCTCTGTTTTAGATATATGAGTTCTGGCCAGGCAATGTTGTTATCTTATGCTGGACGGCTGCCAGCACTGAACAGCTGATACTTTGATACATTGTTTCACCCCTCTCCTCAGCATGGAACAGGCCAGAGTGTCGGGCTCCGACACTCAGAAGACATAAACATGAGCTATTAGTCTCCAGCTGCTCAACACAGACATCATTTTTTTCTAAATTTGTAATTCTTACTCCAACACTTACCTACATTCAAAGTACAATTTAAATTTAAGTCACCAAGAAAAATTCGCGATACTGCTCCTTTAAGTACAAAATGTTGCAAAGTTTTGGTGCTGGGTGCAGCTGATGCCAAATCCAGATTTGAGGTGTAACATTTGTGGTGTAACAGGGACTGGCTGTAATGAAACATGCATGCAGTATGAGAATGTTACCTTAAAGTGGACCAAAACCCAGAATTTTGACTATCCTGGGCTTTGGTCCTTGTCCTCGGAGGACCTGATCATGGATGCCCTGCTGTGTGAAGCCCCCCCCCCCCAGATCGCCTAATCTCACTCACCCTTCCCTGGTCCTACGGCGCATGCGCAGCCTCTGGTCAGTCAGTGCGCTTGGATCCGCTGCCTCCCCTTCATCCAAGAGCTCAAGGTGAACCTATCTGAGCGTGCTGGCGAGCGTATCCCCCACTACCCTTTTAACAGGGAGCATGCCCACACCAGCCATTCACAAATTCCTGGTGCCGGCACGCGCCCTGCTAAAGTCATAGTGGAAATGAGGCCAAACATCAAAAACTCTCCTCACGGGTCAAGGCCTCAGCTGCTTCTGAATTTTTGCATTTAAAAGAAGCATATAAAGAACATTTGGATTATAGAAAAACACTTTAACTCTACAATCATACCATGTAGGATGGGGCTCAATTGGCCAACAGGCCCAGAGTGTGAGGTGAGAGCATGTCTAGTTTCACATTCATGTAGCCTGCATCCAGGGGCTTTCACACATTTTTGCAAGACACCCCTATAGGTATATGTGTCTTTCATTTCTGAATTTTTATAAGAACCAGCAAATCCCCATGCGTGCCTGCAGCTAAATAATAAGATGAAATTATATGTATCCTGGTAACATTGCTGAAAGCAATTAAAATTAAATTACAAGTGTAATTAAAATATAAATTACAAGTGTTACTTGTAGAAGTAGAAGCCATGGTAAACAAAAAAGTGACAGAAAACCGAACTGGCTAACCCTTGTAAAACAGATACTCTCATTTAATATATATTGAAATACATAGACAAGATGTGCAACCATGTCAGGTCAGTCTTATTTCTGACCAGTCCCCATTCTTACCTTGTGTCTTTTTCTGACCAGTCCCCATTCTTACCTTGTGTCTTTTAATGAACATTTTTCAATGAATTTTCATCTACGTTTGTGACTTTATAGAGGAATTAAATAGATTTTTGGCTGTAGAACCTCTGCACCCAGGGCTACTTTCGCTGTTTGAGGTCTGACCAGTGCTGCATGATTTTGGGTGAAGGTGTAAGGCGATGTCCCCTCACCACTTCCTCTGCCAACGTCCTCTTTTCATGTGTGTTGGGCTTGAAGTCGTACCACTGCACCATGAAAGTCTGCAAACAACAAACAGATGTGCATTGTTAACTTATGTCCTCTGTTTGGGTCTCCTTTATCTCCACATGCACTCCCCTGCCACTTTAAGTAATTTTCTGGCCCAGTATAACCACCCAAGCCTCTTATATGCTAGTGTATGCCAATTCTACCTAATCCAGCTCTCCCATCCCACAATAGTAGCAGATTGCAAGCGCAGACGCACTAAGGCCAAAAGGCCTGTCTACCTCTCTACTCTGCTACTATTGTCCGATAGCTCTTGCTGACCGCGACCAGCAACTAGGAGAAGCCCACAATAGTAGCGAATTGCATAGAAATGTGAAAACTAAATCACTTAGGCACTCCTGCGTTGCCTTCAAACATGCCGGAGTGGTCCATGTGACAGTGGCAGCAAAGTACTGTGGCCCTGTAACGTTGGAAGGCCAAGCCTCCGCCATTACTGTGGCACCATGTGCCTTAGTGCGTATTTTGCGGCCATTGTCACCTGTTGGCACTTTTTGGCATGTGAATAATTTCCTCCTGCTGCTCACGGATGAACACGATGGGTTCCCTGTTGGAGCTTGGGATGTCATCTGTATGAAGCACCCCTGTGCTGAGGCGCCGACGCGCCCTGGTAGACTCCGGAAGTGTGCTTGTGTCCATACACCCATGTAGCCTTAAGGTTGCTGGCACCTGTGATGGCCTGTTAAATAAACTAAATTTCCACCACAATTTCCCACTCAATTAAGTATAAAAGAACACAGCTGAGGCTCAGATTTTCTTGCCAATGCTGACTTAGGAGCTCACTATGCCACACCATAGGTGCCACCAGAGCCAGGAGCACAGGCATGGCTGAGGTAGCCACATCACCTGGCCAAGGTACTGCAGCCCAAGGCCAAGACCTCATCGTATCTCCCGCAGGCACTCCTCTGCTGCATTCCACACTACCCACTCTGAGCGGATCACCCATAGCAGTGTGAGGCAGCAGCAGTGGGAGATCCACACCTAGAGCTACCTTGGCTCCCGGCACAGCCCTCCTTGTTACACCCACCGACCGGGACACAGGAGCCCTGTGTGGACCCCAATGCAGGCCGCAATGCAGAGTCCACAACAGAGCCCCCAAAGGCATGTCCAAAGTTGGAGGGCAGCAAAGTGGTTTGGGCCCCACATAGATGTGGTGCCCAGGGTGTAACCATGGTGGAGTATTGGAAGGAGTCCATACAGTTATGCTTGACCTTGTCATTGCTTTATCACTGTTCAAGAGGCAACCCCTGCGCCAACAGCTGCACCATCTGACGTAGCTGCCCCGGCCTCACCATCAAGGCCATGGCCACACAGAAGGGACCCACCCAGTGACGGGAGCACAGACCCAGTTGATGTACTTGTGTGTTTGTAATAAACAATGGGCAAGGGGCATGGTGGAGGAGTTGGCTGAGCCCACATTACTTTAACATTTTAGGGACTGTGTGGGCACATTCAGGGATCCAATAATCTTTCTCAAACACAGACTGCACCTCTAATGAATGCAATACAGGAGCTTGAGAATGACAGGAAAGTGTGGACTGCACCTCGGATATCCTGCTGATGCCTCTTCCAGTTGCTACAACACCTGGCACTCTGGCAAACTCCATCCCCCTCAACCTTGACCCACAACAGCAGCAGGCACACCACCTCCAGCGAAGGGACGGGAGGAAGCCAGCTGCACCCTGTACCCAGGCACCACTTGCCTTTATTAAAGCGGTGCCAAATCATGGAGGCAAACTGGCAGGCCACTAGCCACACTTTTAGATGCAACACCACCGCTATTTTAAAGTTGTGCGCCATATCACCAGGAAGATCCAGGAGGGCATGGATGCAGTGGTTGAGGAGCAGCAGCGCCACAACCAAACGTTCAAGGTGCAAATGGTGGAGCCACACCAGCAAAATGCCAGTATGCACCCACTGCCTTAGGCACACAAACAGCGTATAACAGAGAGTATAAACCAGGCCACTTCACCCCAATCAAGGCTGATGGGGGGAAATCTTTAGTTTTTGCCAATGTGGCAAACATTTATTTTGCTGAAATTTGGGCACTGTGTTGCCCTTGAGACACCCATGGAGGGGCGCATTGTAAATATATCCCCTAAATGAAAGATATCAAACATCTACTTGTTTTGGCTGTTTTAATTTCACATACCAAAACACAAAAGGGGGGTAAACGAAAACATGGCAAAATACACAAATACATCAACACAAATTAGGAGAAAGAGTTGTCGACTAAATGCTGCTGAACAGATTGGGAAGCATGGCTTGGGGTACCAGAATACAGTAGGCCATGTATCTCGGGAGCGACAGCCTACTGTATTCTGGTACCCCAAGCCGTGCTCGGGAGGGCAATACAGGCCATGATGATTTGAACAACCTTGTCAGGCTTGTATTGGAGGGCGACCCTTGTGTGGTCCAGACACCAAAACCATGACTTCAATAGGCCAAATGCGCCCTCAACAACAGCCCGAGTTAGACGGTGGTCCCGATTATAGGCCTCCTGGCCATCTGGGGCATTCAAAAGGGTGTCAGCAGGGAAACAGAGGACAACTCAAATCACCTACTAGGGCATCAAAAACCAACATTAACACCAATTAATGACCAAAACACACAAACAGCATAAACCAATTTAATGTTGCCTAAGGCAAACCACTAAGCAATAAAGCAAAACCGAAGGCTGTATGCATGCACAAGGGGTTTGATTAGCTACAGGGAGCAGGGTCATTTTAACTAGTCACATGAGCACAGTAGTAGTCATTTAGATTATGCATAAAACTAGGCATCGACGACAAAGTAGCAACACAACAAAAAAGGGGAAATACCTTTAACCTGGATAAAACAGTGAAAATGCAATGGCAACAAAAAACACACAGAGCCAAGAAAAAGAATAGACACACTTATCCAGAAGCTAAATGTCACTATCAAAACGGATATATAAACTCGAACTCTGCAAGCTGGCCGAAATGCTGAAAAAACAAAGATCCGGTCCCATGGCACATTGGACGTTAAGCTAGTGGCCAAACTATCAGAGGGAAAGTAGAGTGGCTCCAATGAATTAATTGCAAATAAAATTAAAAATTTCCAAGCCTCACCAAGGACACAGGGAAGCTGGTTTAGGGGAGCTGAGGCAAGCGTAGTAAAAAGACAGGCGAGGGGGCTAGAAGACATAAATACAGATGAGGTTGCAAAAATTGTGGTCCTAAATATAGCAAAACATATACTCCTGAGCAGCTTGGGATA
The DNA here is from genome assembly GCA_027917425.1 of Gastrophryne carolinensis. Lineage (NCBI taxonomy): Eukaryota > Metazoa > Chordata > Amphibia > Anura > Microhylidae > Gastrophryne > Gastrophryne carolinensis. The sequence continues at coordinate 385,311,619 of CM051234.1, read as the reverse complement.
CAAGGACCATGTGCGTACAGTCGATGGCAAAAGTCTTAAAGGAGCAACAGCACTCAACCCTGTCAGCTTGCAGGCCAGCCTATAATCTGTCTCTAAACTTGGTTAAAAACAGAGGACTCGGTCACACACATCTGCAGAAGTATGCTTAAGCTGCACCACTACGCCAAAGTGCCTCTGTGGGGTGCAGTCCTAACTCTAATCTCTGAGAGCCCATTTGGAACATACAGTGCAATATCTCCAAATTATACCTATTTATTTAGGGTGCACTTGCCATTTACCTATTTTTTTGTTCTTTAGATCACTAAAGTTTGCAACAAGCAGCCTCCCATATGCAGTTTAATTAATTATAAATTCCATACACCACTTTTGTAATTTGTATGCCTATTTCTCTTGCCCCTTTTAACCCCCAGTCTGATAGTATCAAGCTCAATAGAAGCTAGTAGTAGAAATGTTATTTTTTTTGACAATTTATGTGACTTTTGTATGTCACCTTTTATGTTTATGCAACTTTTTTTACCCAACCTTTTAGTATTACACCACTTTTGTATGACATTTTAACTGCACTATATATAAATATGAGTAAATGAAAACAGATAGATGACAGGGTACATTCCTAGTATTGTTAGGGGGTTTTTGTTAAATGTTACCTGCCTTACCTTAATTGGTTTGGTAGGGGTACAGAAAACAAAAGATAGGGGGCTTTACTCTATTTCCCCCCTTACACTACATTCCTAGTAATTAGAATATCTTCCGACTTCCGTTTTGGGTCTGATTGAACAAAATAGGTAATAAGATTTTTTTTAATTGTTCCAGTTAAAAGCACTCCAACTGCCATGAAAAGTCATGTATGACACAGTTGGTTCTCCAACTTTATCCTAACCTTTCTTCAGTCTTTTTTGTTGAAAGACAGCCGATTTCATTTCAAATGAAGGTAAAATGAAGAAAGTCCCAGTGTCATAAGCTTTTTGAGAGGGCTTAACAGCAGGCAGATTATGTGCTCCTGAACTGCATGGGAGCGGCCACCTTGCTACAATTCTGATAGCCCTGCTTCTAAAAAACCCAGTCCTACAGCCAAAATAAATCATGGTTTAAAATTGTTTTTATCTCTAGCCGGAAGTGAAACCATCACTGCTCAGAAAGCTCCTAAAACATTGTATCAACTTTGTAAACAACTTCTGCAATGCTCTGCTGCTCCTGGGGGCCATTGACTTACTTTGATACATAGGTATTTTCATCTCCTTCAGCAGCTGTTGATTTAGTGTGTATAAGAGATGCTGTGCCATGTTTCTGAGGCACATATCTCTCTTTAAGTTTTGTGTGAGCTGCTTAGAGCAAAACCCCTAACTGCTGACAGTTTGTCTTATGCGCAGAAACAATATCACACAGACATGCTGTAGGGAGAATACAAATTCCCCCCTTGGGAGTAAGGACACGGCAATAGTGAAAAGATTCTAAATTCAGTTGGAGAAGAGTTACATGGTTAGTATAGCATAATACATGAATATTTATTCTCAAAATCGGCAACAGCAGGATGAGTCAGAGGGTTCTAATAGGCTGTTAGTAGCAAGTTGCCTAGTATGAAGGTTCTGAAGGTCTGCAAAGGAGTGAAAAGGATCCAGGTACCAAAAGTTCCAGGAGAGAGCTTGTGGGAGCTAACGGCACATTGCCTATCCTACAAACCTGTCCTATGCTACACTTTGAAAGCTGTTGTAACTTTGTGTCGGGATTATCAACCTTCACCTACTCTTCCTGGGAAAGACCCTTGGGGAAGTGTCTCCCCCCCCCCCCCCCCCGGCAACAAGACCTGCATGCTCCTTCAGCGGGTTACAGCGCGACAGGACAGGTTATCTTTACATTAATGTTCACATCTAGAGAAGACTTTTATCTTCATCTAACATTCTGCGTGGACTATAATACAAGAATAAGGTTGGCACAATATTAGTGCACAAAAAGCTTCTTCTTTATGCTAGTGTGCTGCTGCTTCAGGTGACTTCTCTCTACTTACTATGTACAGAGTATCACAAACTTTATAAAGACATGCACACCAAAATGAATTGCAAAGATGTGCCTCTAGGGGCTAGTGTATTAAAATAGATCACAGTTACAGTATATTAACCCACCAGTAGGATGTCACAATAAGAAATTTCAAAATACAACGCTACATACACCCGGGAGAATAATTGGATGTCAGATAGCATAACCTGTAAGCAAGGCTCAATGATTACCCCAACGCTTGGTTATGTAAGCCACAAATCATGCTTCAATTGTATCAAGACCATTTAGGTACTGTATTATCAGACTGTCCAATAATGCATCTGCATACATCTGTACATGTTCACAAATAGAATATACAGTGCAGTAGCCTTCCATAAGAAAACAATTCATTTGGTTATGCTAAATGCGATAGATTATGAGGTTGTGCCCAAATAGGTACTGCTACCTGACATTCTCTGGGTATATCTGGCATTGTATTTTGTAATTTCTTATTGTGACAATGCTACTGATGGGTTAATACCCTGTAGCTCCCTCCCCACCCTGATTCGTGTTCATGTGTAAGCAGGGCTCTCATGTGTGTATCAAGATGGCACCTCCCATGCAGTTCAGACGCATAGAATCTTCATGCTTTTCACCAATTGCTGCAGGGGGTTAAAGTCCCTGCCCAGAAACACACTAAATTCCTCGCACCTTATTTCCATTGGGAACAGTGTAAAATAAGCCATTTTTAACATTTCAAAATTTCCTGTTATCAAAATACCTATGCAAATATTTCTTCACTTTAATTTCAGGGCTGTGGCTGAGCTGGGATAGACAATTCATGGCACAGCTTTATGAGTCATGAGCATGTTCTGTTGTGGTCAGAAATAGTTGTGGGACCACTGCCAGACTCACTCAGACTGAGAGCGCCAAGGGACAGAATAGTTGTTAAACAACTTTTTTGCATGGTCCTGGAGGAATGCAACTGGAATTAGCAAATTCTAATTAGCTTTGGAGCCCCGCTAAAGCTTTTACCCTGCACTGCAGGAAATGGAGGTGAGGCAAATAGGACAGGCATCAGGTAAGCTGCATGCTGTGTTATATTGCTGTTGGGTTTAAAGTCCCTTCAAGCCCCCTCAAACATACTACTTGTTGTGTAAGGGGGGCTTTAGCGGAGCAAATTTCTCCGCTTACAATTAACTGATAGAGTGCAAAGAAACAGTGCTAAATGTTGTACCAACACAAGGGTATAATTGCCCAATTTTCAATTTGGTGATGTTCCATGTGGTAGCTGCCAATGAGCAAAGCTTATTCTCTTACAGGACACGTCTATGCATCCTGCAGTGCTGCTCCAGTGGGACATCCCTTGCAAAATATTATCGATATGTGTGGTCAACATTTAGTAGCTACATCTATATTCTGTCTAATTCGCAGTGACACAATGTAACTGGCCCAATACATTTTTCATATGACTACGCCAGTTGAGGCAGTCATTTAATGAATAATTGTTTGTAGAATGATTTTTGTTCCCCATCGACTTAATGTCAGACATGCTCATGTAATGTGGAAACTTCTCTAGAGAAGCATGTGTGTTTCATAGAACTTTGATGGCCAGTGGACCATGTGTCTTAAATATGTATGTACAAAATTGCTGAAAAATAGAGGCCGGCATGCACTTCCTAGGTATAAGTACAAGTCATTACTCAGTGGGACCTCCCAGGCTTTCCTGTATGGCTGATGTTGCAGACTGCCATAGCAAAAATGTTAATGAAACAAATACGTTCAAATGACCTCCTGCTCCAATCTATTACTTGTCCATGTGATAAATAACCACTCCATATATCACACAGTTTAACATACAAATGATGGAAACATTTGCACAGGCTGGCTGTGACAAAGGCTTAAAAAAATAAGAAAGGTAGCATGTCTGTTAAATGATTTGACCTAGAGCTGTTATCAGTCAAACTGGAAAAGTGTGTGCAGGAACGGTCCAGGAAATGTACATATTGCATGTAAATTCTCTTTGTTCATCGCATTATTCCTCCTGACAAGACATGCCTCCCAACATCCCTTTAGCATTGTAACCATGACATACCATACTTAACAAGGCTTTAACTGTTTTCCCACTGTAACAGAACCAAAACACATGGCTTGTAACGCAACTTTGACACTTACAGCACTCATGAGCTTGGACATGAAGCAGCCTCACTACAACATGTGTTAACAGCTACCCCCAAGCAAGCAGCCATAAAAGCCACATCTTGACACAGATTATCATGTAGAATAGCTGCAAATGTGTTTGTTGGCCAGGTTTTAATCCATTATGAAATCCTATTTCTCACCCCAACTATCCATTGCAAAGACATTCTGTCTTTATTCCCAGCTTGCCTCAGTTGGAGGTCAGGAGATTTTTTTAGATGGCTGACGTGCAGCTGTTGTTTTCCCAACAACTAGAATGTATTTCAGACAACATATCATACAAAAAGACGCAGCAATCAGTCCTACCGCTCATCTCAACTGCCAGCTCAAGCAAGATTACAGCTAATATTGTGTTCTATTGTTTTATCATTCTGGAGAATTGGCCTCATTTAATTGTTATTGGTGACCAATCAAAAAGTTATTCCAACAATGAAGTCACTAAAGGAACCCTAAATTTTGACACCTTTGATGCAGACGTATCACTAACTGGAATCTAACCCATTTTAATCCCTGGAGTTAATGCTTATTTTTCTTTATCCCTAGTTGTGGTTAGATAGGGGTTTTTATGGCATCTATATAAGTGGTTGCAAAGTTGGGGCTGTGAAAGCATGTAACGCGCATTACAGATCTTCCCACCAGGGATGGAATGGGGCCAAAATCAGCCTGATTCTACTGGCCTCAGCCGACCATTAACTTCTGAGTCTGGCCCCCCATGTGAGTTTATAGCATTACAGGGGTAGATTATTGGCAGGGGTAGAAATGGCCTTTCCTTAAGCAATGGTACTGAAATACTAATATTATAGGGCAGTTGTGCCATGATGCTAAGGATTTTGTAGGGGCAGAACATGGTCTGGAATGTTTTGGTTGTTGCTACAGTAAGCCTGGGTAGGGGGCTGGGGGAAAGACTTGAAAGACAGGGAGTGTGAGGGGATATTTGAAGCAGAATTAGAGAATTGCAGCACATGCTCTGGGTGAGGTGGGTTGCATATTGGGACAGTCGTAGTCTAGTGGTTGTAAGTTCAATACCCAGCCGAGACATGATGGAAGTGCTCTTGAGCAAGGCACCTCTTCCCCCACTGATCCTGCTTAGGGCAGCATACCACTCCGGGCATGTGTACATTTTCTGCTTGTGTTTGTCTCACTGCACTAATAAATGTGGAGGCATTTATTAAATTACATTTTTTTTGCCATATATGCACAAAAAGTATCCTCAATCCCAGCCTAGTTGACCCTAAAGCAATGTGGTGCACTGGAAATTCTCACTGTGCTTCCTATGCCAAGTCCATCCCCGCTTTCCACTCTATACAGAAAACCTTTTTTGCATGCCAGTGCTTCACATGGTCAATCCCTGAGGAAGTGGCCAGGTAACTATTATACACCTTTGGGCTGCAGCAAAGTTATTATGCCAGATAACTCTGTCCATTAGGAGAAGGGAGTTACACTGCATATATTAATTTTCTTGTATTTATAAGTTTATATGTGGTTATATGAGATTGTTTATCTATACTAAAATGTAATATTTAGATGAGATTATTATATATTGGGGTGTTGTTTTTTATATTCTTGTATGCTGTGGATTCTGGATCTCACTTTCATTTCCATTGTGTGGGTTTATAAGGTTATCAGGTACCCGTTTGGTTCTGTAGTCCATGCACCACAACAAAGAGGTTTAAACCTTTTCTGGATTGTTACCAAGGATCTTTAACTGACTTAAATTATATTTCTGTCTTTGGTAACCAAAATATTGGTGAAGGTAGAGCTTCATAGTGCAGTCAGAAAATAACTGTAAATGTTGTTAAAGCAGACCCATAGGGAAATTTTCTTCTGCAGCCCCAATTTGAATACTCAAAATACTCAAAACCTGAAACCTGGGCAAAATACTAATTCTTCGCCACTATGAATTAGTCGGCAGTAGAGCAGTGAATGTACAGATACAGGTGAGTATTCCAGCCTGCTTTTTTACCTTACTACCCATGACCATGGGGATGCAAATGCGAAAAATATTGTACACTTTTACCCAATTCTACTCAAATGTAAAAGTCATAATTGATTATGAATTCATATTCGGACATATGACTTATTGGAGTCATATGATATATTGGAGTTGCAATTATTTTTCAATTGCAGGATTTGTATATATATATATATATATATATATATATGTTGCAGCACTGTCAGCTCTGAAGCTGAGAGCAGGTCCCTGTCAACCAGAGAACCTGACCCAATTGACCATCAGCAGGTATGCACACTGGCTGGTTGTGGAGGGAGCTGTTGGGACCAAAGCTGACAGTGCTGAAAGAGGGAACACCTGCACATTAGTGGATACGCAGACAAGATAACCTTAACTGGTAACCCTGCCGCCATTATACAGATGTCAGTGCCCCTCCTTCATCCTGTAACCTCGGACATATTTGGCAAACTGTGTTTGAACATTGCTTTGCTATGCAATGGGATGATTCAGTTGCGAGGCACAATTTGTCATATAATTGGAAAGAACTTGTAGCCATATAAATTGAGGGATGCTTACAGATGTCCATGATTTACATAAGAAAGGAATCTCTTATAAAAGTTCCCATAAATTCTTCTGAGCTGCACTTTTGTGCTTTACACATTTCAGCCATATATTGATCTGCCACCTGGCTGTGGTCCTTTTTATGTGGATGCATTAAACTAATTTTACTTGGAATGTACAATGGTTTCTCAAGATGATGCACCTGATACTAAAAAGCAGTTCACAAAGCTGCTTGGAAGATAAATAGATCCCCAGGGAAAGTCCTCTGCTTTGTATTTCTTCGTCGAATTTTTGTTGCAGATCCTACTCATCTTTGACAGCCTTCTGCTTCACATTTGGCATCCTTCATGACTTCTGGATGAGTGGGGTCAACAATTCAAGAGGCTTCTTCACATGCTTCTGCCATTACTAAACATTTAGGGGAAGCAGAAGGAAGGGTAATAATAGCACTAGTTACAACACACAGCAAAGGGCAATTAAATCTTGGATTTCAAAGGCATGTAGCAGGTTGTTTGTCGGATGTTAGAAACAAAGCTATTAAAAATGTGAGTGGTAAAATAATTATGTCCACTGGCACAAGTTACACCAGTACAGTAGAATATTCAAAAAAGTATATATATATATATATATATATATATATATATATATATATATATAATCAGGGCCGGGCTTATCATTTCTTGGGCCCCATGCAAAGTTGTGTTTGGAGGCCTAATCAAAGATGAATTTTGTACAGCCAATCACATTTTAATGCACCTTCGTCAGTGATTTAGCCACAGCCTGCTCATGCACTGTGGTAGCGACAGAGAACCTAGAGGGTTTCACACAGAGGGGCATCATGGCATGGCCCACCCATGGCATAGGCATTTGTCCAGGAATTGCCCATATGGCAGTCCAATTTCTATCTTTATTTCATCCCAATCTAGGATGTCCCACTGTGTGAAACTCCATAAAATCGCTGCACCCACTCACCTAACCTTGTTCCAATGACACATGTGCAGATCATGGCCTTGCTATACCTTTAGTTAGGAGCATCCCTGGGGCAGCCATTTGTGATTGGCTGGTCAGGCCCAGGCTGGTTCCTACTCTGTTTTGGTCTGAATGTGTTTTTCTGTTCTCAGATGGGCTGTCTCCAATTCAAATTTTCAATGCTTGTTCAAACTTTCAGGTGCCCAGAGGTGAAACAACTGTATGGCGTGCCCCTCCTGCAGCCTATAGCTTTTTAGTATACTGGAAGGAGTTAGGAATGTGATAACAAAAGTTACTGCTGAGTGCTGAACTACTTTTAATACTTAAAGGGCTATAGTTTTCTGTCATGAACATTTTTTTTAGCTATCCCCTGTGCAAACTTTCTATTTCGCTATGGAGGGCCTGCACTTGCAAGAACAGCGTGTTAAAGCCTTTAAAGGTCCCTCTTTTCTAATCACTTTTCTGAATATCTTTTTTTCTACTGTTGGGGACCCGATTCAACCCAAAACACAAACTTGTGTTTTTTTCAAAATGTTAACCTTTACCTGGATAGAAAATATTTTACATTCTGATGCTTGTTTTATGTATCTCAGAAACATTTTCATGATGGCATCATGACATAACAAAATGGCATATTTGAAAGTCACATCTGACCAAAAGTTTTAGAAAGTAAAGAAAGTAGGGTGATGAATAAAAGTGTAAAAGAATAGGTGAGGTGTCACAAAGATCGAAGATCCACTCCCCTTGTCCTCGCTCCAACGGTGTCCTCAGGTGATGGGCTGAGTTACCCGGGCTGACGTGGCCGGGTTGAGCAGCGCAGCCTCAAATGGTGGTGTGCTTCTTCTTCTCCGCCCGCATCCCCATCATCTCAGCACATGTACACGCACGCGTACACTTGAGTTTAATGCCCTGCAGCAGTGCTACAGGCAGCGCAGCCATCAGAGACTGGTTTAAATGGCTAATTAGTCCCAATGCTGTTTTATGGGCACCAGCCCCTGGTCTGGATGGGCAAATGAGCCCTGATGTTATTGATGGCCCAATGCGCCCTGAGTTGCCCCAGCCTATCCCTGCACACCATCCCCTATTAAAGTACCCCAGCCCCTGCCATCAATGCCCATGATAGATAGTGCATTGGGTGTTTCTCTTGCTACTGGTGTTTGACCCGCATTGACCTTGGCCTTGCCTCCTTCAAACCGCCACTGCTGACCTTGGAACCCTCAACTACTTAACTTGGCTCCTACTTACATTGCCCAGTCCTTGGCTGCCTTCTTTAAGGCCATGGAAATTCTGTACGATGATATGGATTTGGCTTCAACGGCCGATGACAAACTGTGTGGTCTCAAACATGGGAAACGTACAGCTAAGGAATACAGTACTAAATTCTGCCGATGGGCGATGGATTCCCACTGGAAATTTCTGGCCCTCTGTAGTCAATATCTGATCAGTCTCACCAAAATTATTAAAGATGCTTTGATAAAAAAAACCTTGATTATTGCATCCAACTAACCATTAAGGTGTACCGGTGCCAGAGAGACGGGCGGTTGAAGAAAAGTAGAGATCCGGCCTGGTGCGTGCATCGTGCATTACGTTAATCATATTAGTTGTAGCTTCCTCACATGCAGCAGAAAGTTTGGAATTCTAGATTATCATTCTAGATATTCCTGTGACTCCAGGGCAGACGGGAGATATAACTATATGGCGTCTGTACTGTGTTGATCATTGCATTTACACAGCATTGAGCATGACCCATATTTTACTTGATGCTTTACCCCAGCATTATTCTGATTGGGCAGATTTATTCTTAAAGAAATCCACTGACTTGCTACCTCCTCACAGGGTCTACAATTGTCCCATAGAGTTACTTCCGGGTATCATGCCCCCAAAGGGTTCGATTTATAACTTGACCGACCTGAAGAGTTAGCGATGAGAGAATACATTTCTCTTTTAAAGAAGGGTTACATCCATTCCTCTACCACGCCTGCAGAAATGGGTTTCTTCTTTTTCGAAAAGAAAGATGGGGATTACGCCCTTGCATTGAATATCGATGTCTGAATAAAAATAATGTCAGGAACAGATACCCCTTGTCTCTCATTGAAGACCTCTTTAAGCAAGTCATTGGCGCCCAAACTTTCATAAAGTGGGATCTTAGGGGAGCATACAATCTCATTTGCATCTGCCCAGGTGATAAATGAAAAACTGCCTTTAATGTTAAAGACGGACACTATGAGTACCTAGTAATGCCCTTTGGGTTATGTAATGTTCCTGCAGTCTTTCAAGACTTTGTTATCGATGTCTTTTGTGAGTTTTTGGGTCGAATTGTGGTATTTTACTTAGATGACATTCTAATAATCTCTAGGTCAGTATCTGAACAGCGTCATGTAAAAGCGTTGTTACAAAAACTGAGCGAGAATAGTCTTTACACCAAGTTATCCAAGTGTGTATTCTAGGTCCCCAAGGTCTTCCTGGGGTATCTAGTCTCTAGCCAGGGCCTGGTTATGGATCCCGCTAAAGTTTCCACAGTTTTAGAGTAGGGCCAACCCAGAACCTTGAAAGCCCTACAGAGATTTCTTGGATTCGCTAATTTCGATGGGCGGGTTATTAACCCTTCTAGTGCCAACTACGTGAGTCTCATGTAGCTGCCTCTCCAACCGTTAAGTGCCAGCTACGTGAGACTCACGTAGCTGACTTTAGAGCCCCATAAAAAAAGTAAAAAAGATACAGACTTACCTGACCCCTCGTTTGAAAGTGCCAGCGATTCTCTACAAAAATCAGCTATTTTTGCCCCGGACCTCTAAACTTCAGGAGGGGGCCCGGAATATCCCCTTATACCAGTTCACAAGGCTCTGGGGCTGGCAATCACCTGCGGCTAGCGGGTGACTTGCCATAACCCCCAGCCCCCCCATTACCTGCCTCCCCAACGGCCCAACGCTGGCCCCTGCGCCCTGTTCTTCAAGCCCCCATAGCTGGTCCGGGTCGGTAATGCTGGGTAAGGAGGGGGGACCCTATGTCATTTTTTTTTTAAGTTAACCCCTTACAACTATGCAATCACATTGCATAGTTGTATCCTATCTGAAATCTCCTAAACTGCTGTTTCAGTTTGGGGGAGTTTCCTGGGCAGGAAAGGGTGTATACCAATACATATGTGGTACCGTTGTAACCGGGAGAAATAGGGCGTTCACACGCAATAATATTTTATTAACAAACTTACATTTTTTATCACAATAAAACACTACAAATTGTACAAAATGTTTTGCACATATTTCACCCAAAAGAATTAAGAATACACTAAAAAAGGCCAAACAAGACATTTCATGTTGAAGTCCAGACAAACAATATATAATTTTCCTGGATAATACCTGGAAAATCCCTTCAAAAATCAAGGTTGAACATGTGTAGCGCAAAAACGTGAAAAGTAGTCTGGCAACAGAGTGTAACAAAAAATCTAGGTAGGCTAGCACTTAAAGGGTTAAGGGGTTATTGTCCATTGTTGCTTCACTAATGGACCTAACCTGTGAAGGTACATTCACTGGCTGTGAAGGCATTTCAAACCCTGAAGGAGGCCTTTACCTCCACTACAGTGTTAATTCAACCTAATACTCCAGCACTCCTGAAAGACTACACCCTTGCGCATACTTCTTGTGTAAATTCAGTTTTGCTGAACAGAATTATGATGTGGGGAACCGTGAGTTGCTAGGTGTGAAGTTGACATTTGAGGATTGAAGGCACTGGTTGGAAGGTTCCTTACACCCCATTACTGTGTACACTGACCATAAGAACCTTCAGTACATTGAATCCACTAAGAGGTTAAATTCAGGCCAGGCTCTTTTTCTCTAGATTCAATTTTGTCATCACCTTTAAGTGAAGAGCTAAGAACACCAAGGCAGATGCATTGTCTCGGAACTTTGGGGATATAAGGGTAGATTCAAGGAGGAGGAACCCATTTTTTCCCTGGGTTGTGTGGTCGGTGCATTGTTGCCAGATTTGTCTAGCTCGTTGGAACCATTCCAGATTCACCTCCAGACAAACCTCCTCATTGTCAGTATGTTCCACCCCATATGTGTTTATCTGTGTTGCAAAAGATTCATGATGCTAAAACATCGGGTCATTTTGGCAGCCCAAAAAGCCTAGGGCTCGCTAAGCATCATGTTTGGTGGCTAACTCTCAGGCATGACGTCACTGCCTTTGTCGAAGCATGTTTAGTGCATGCTCAGAACAAGGGAACCAATGAATCTCCTGCTAGGTTACGTGTTCCTTTGGAGGTCCCTAGAGAATCACGGAACTACGTCTATATGGATTCCATTGTTGATTTAATGAAGTTGCAAGGTAAGACTATCATTTGGGTCACAGTCGACTGTTTCAGTAAAATGGCGCATTTTGTTCAGTTACCAGAACTCCCATCTGTCCCTTAACTGGCTCAGTTATTTATCAAACATATTTTACGCATTCATGGAATACCCCAAAATATTGTCTCTGATCAGGGGGTCCGATTTGGTTCCAGTTTTTGGAGGGAGTTCTGTGCTCTTTTGGGGATTAAAATCCCATTGTCCTTGGCCAAACACCCCCAATCCAATGGCCAAACTGAAAGAATGAATCATTCTTTTGGGCAGTACTTACGCTGTTATGTAGCGGACTAGTAAGACAAGTGGTTCGAATATATTGGTCTCGATTCAATATCAAGGTAGAAAAAAATTCTCATGGTAGTAAAACATTCAATTCATGAGAAAAAAGCCTGAGAATTTCACCGTTGCTGAATCACCAGCTAGGAAAACAATGAAAGTCAATGGCAGTTTTTTCTCCTAAGAAAAGTAGAGAACTGTTTACTCCTTTCTACACTGTAGTAAAAGCTGCCATTGACTTTCATTGTCTTTTTATCTAGTGATTCAGTAACAGTGACATTCTCAGGCTTTTTTCTCATGAATTGAATTTTTTACTACCATGAGAATTTTTTTCTACCTTTATTGAATCGAGGCCTATGAGTTCAACAAATTTGCACTTAACAATGCACCCAGTGAAACAACTACATGTTTGCTGTTCTTTTATAATTATGGTAAGAATCCAAAAGCTTCTTTGCTTTCTGTCACTTCCTTCAATCTATCAGTCTTGGAGGAGTGGTTTCAAGAAAGAGACAATGTCTGGACTAAGGTCCAGAGAATTTTACAAAAAGCTATTAAGAGCTATAAAACCTTTGCCGATTGCCATAGGTCTGTTGAACCATCATTTCAAATAGGTGACTTGGTCTGAGTATCCACCCAGAATTTTGCCTTGCGCCAAACCCTCGTTTAAATTAACCTAAGAACATTTTTATGCCCTTTTATGCTGGTTTGAATGTATCAATGAGCCCCAACGTTGTTTTACATGCACCAGCTAATGATCTGGTTTGGTGAATCAACCCTGGTATTATTATTACTGGCCCAATCAGCCCTGAGTTGCCCCTTCTGATTTGATGACTGGTGGACTGACTTTTGTTTGATGCTTGCTTCATCTGACCTCCCATGAACTCCTGTTTATGCTTACCCACCTGCAGGTCCAGCCCTCAGTCAATAACGTTTGTGCTTGTAAGACCTGGGGGCAACCGTGTATGGCGAGGCCTGCTTGCATCCTGGCAAACAGGGGCTTGTCTAAAGGTGAAAACAGCAGCAGTTGAAAGTTATCAACTAACCTGAACCTGCTAACAGGTGAATCTTACACTATTAAAAGAGCACTATCACAAAATTGTGTTATATTAAAAATCAATATAAACATGTCAGCTAATGAGAGGAGGGGTCACTTATACACCTGAACTGAATAAAACTCCCACCAAGCTTGTGGTTTATTCTCTCATGGTAGGAATAAAATCCAGGGGTGACAGGTTTAGTCTATCAGAGGTGACAGATTATGTCACCCCGGATGTCCTTTTCATTCCATTAAAAGAAAGAAAAACATGCCAGGCTGGATATTTCTTGATGCTGGGTGTATAACTGACCTCCCCCCCCTCCATCCAGCATATTTATATAGATTTTAATCATTGTGCCATTTTTTCGCAATAGTGCTCCTTTAATAAGTAGTGTCTATGCTATTTTTACAGGCTTCTCTATATGTGCCATCAGTTAAAACCCCCATAGGGCAGATCTGCTTCTTTTCAGAAACAGTTGAGGCATATTAACAAACTACCAGACAATTAGGGTTATTAAAAAAAAAGATATATATGAATGTTTAGTTTTTTTAGTGCTTTTTGCATTTTTACTAGGTTTAATTAATCTTGGCCTAAAATTATCCAATTGGCCTTAAACAATATCCAAACTTAGAAATAAAAAAAAATTTGTTCAAGAAGCCAAATCAAATCTTGGACAAAAAATGTGCTATCTAAAAGTTCAGAGGCCACTGTTTTATATGAAATATTACACGTCATGTATATAAAAAACTTATGCTAAAACTTATACCATTTTAAAATGTAATCTTCATGCTTCAGTTATTATTATAATGTGACCTGAAATATACCAGGAACTGTGTACCAAAGTGTGCTGGAGAACTTGCCCTTTAAAAAAACCTTCATTACAAGAGTCTTGCATGGGTTTGTTTGTGGTGTTGAGGAGGCTCCCACATATTTAATTAATATGGTCATAGAGGCTCTTAAAATGGATTACCCTCTTCAAGCGAATTCAGGTGTTGTAATACCTGTGTACATGAAGCAATGAGAACACAAATCTAGTAAACAGACACAAAAACAAGTATGACCTTCTCCAACAATGTTTTGCATTTTTCCTGTTTTAATTTTACTTTATGATGCCCCGTCTCTAAATTTGCATATATCTATAATACTTATTTCTTATTCCAAATAACTATTCCCAACTTTTTCTTAGAAAGGTCTGACCAGCCTATTGAATCCAATAGGGGGCATCCAAGCACATGTGATTTAGCTCTACAATAAACACCACCTCGTACAGAGCTGTGCCATCCATATTGATTGTGGCTCCCACTGGTAATACAAATCTGGTGACCCTCTTGTCCACCCTGTTCTTCTCCTCAGCACAACAGAAGGTCACCGGTAATGTTGCTGAGCTGGAAAACATGAATGCACTGTTACTGTAATACTACAACTACTAACCAATGTATCTGTTTAATTTGACGGGATATATTCTGCAACATACTAGTGGTAACAAGCAGATTTTTGTGTGACAGTTTAAACATATGCCTAAAACAACTAGGCCAGTCTAAGAGATGAAGTAAAAACAAAATGGTAAATGTACAAATGGACAAAAACTGTCAGTATTTTCTTCAAGCTTTTTGCTGGTCACAAATATAGGTGATAATGTGCAAAATAACATAAAATACTCATACAATAGGAAACAACAGGATACAGTAGTATGTAAATAAATGATCATCTTCCACATGATTGTAAATAATTAAATAAATAAATAAATAATGATTGTAAATGATTGTTAAGGAAAAAATAATGTTTTATCCATAAATGCTCATTTTATTTAGTTAAAAAGCTATGAATAAAATGAAAGGTGTATTGGCTTTGATTTACTAAACTGAAAGTGATTAGGTGATTGTGTGTTAGCCTCTGGGTTTTTTCACTAAAACACTAATGTGGGTTATTTAGCCACTTTATGTCGTGGGTTTGTCATGTAAAGTGACTTTAGTAAATAGCTCAAAGAAGGTTATTTTTGACTAATTTGTGGAAAGTATCTGAAATTTCCATCTAGAGAACTTCATCTCAAAAACAAAATCAGGTCCTTTTTTGTACTTTAGAGGTGATCCCATCAACCTGGAGTGTTAACAGAGATATCAGCTTGCCTTGTTTTAATGAATAACCTCCGCATTTGCATAAAAAGGAATAAAAATAAATAGCAAATCGCACATTATCTTGCACAGAAAAATTGGGTGTTCTGAATGTGTCTATTTCTATTTTTTGATATCAGCGGCTTGGAGTAGGCCGTCTTTGATATACCCTGAACTCTTGACCCTTTGCCACCTTTGCCATTTACTTTAAATCCATTTCTATTGAAGGTATGTATATAACCAAAATTGTTAATTTTGTACCTAAATATAAAAGAAATAAAAGCCATAGACCTAAGCATGATTGTATGCTCTGGGTTCCTAGTTTAGTAAATCAGAGCCAGAGAGCTGTACAAATATGACTTCTGACTGCATTGTAATAGACCCACTGTGTTGATTATTATGTATTTTATTACGATACTATACTTTATACTATTTTTATGGTTTATGTTTCTTGACTGTATAGAAAGGTTAAAAGCATTTTGCCAGTCGCCTGATGACTTTTAGGTTTAAATGGCTTCATTTTATTTAACCTTGTATGTGAAACTAAGAAACACTTTTGTAATGTGCGTTTGTCATTCAGCATAATCTAGCTGGTAACTGGTTTCTGTTTACTGTTTATAATCCACTTAAAGAACTTCTAAATTTATTGTGAAGCAAAAGTGGTGCAAATATTTATGAGTAACCAGAAAGATGACGTTGATGAACATTGAAGCCAGTTGATGACACATCAATGGTAGTTTTGACTAGCTACAGCTTAGCAATAACAGTATTTACTAAACAGTCTTTTTATCTTTACAGTGTGAGCAATATCCCCTGGAGATTCAAGAACACCCTCTGACAGAAGGTCACAAATTGTTCCCAGGACTGCCTACAATGCCATGTAATCATACATAACAAATACCTTCACCAAGATCACATAAACACCACATTTAACTCCTGTAGGAAAGTGACTGGAAAGAATAAAAACAAGTGCTGCTGGCACACTGGAAATCAGAGGTGTAACGAAATTTGACTGGGCCCTGGTGCAGACAATACATGAGGCCCCATACAAGAATCATTTTATACCGTTTGGCAATTAAATCAGGACCAAATAGGGGTTTCTTGCTGTCAGAAATCTGAAAAAATCGAGTGGGGAGGAGCAACAATGGTGGGACTCTCTGACTTGGGGCCTGGATGCGTCTGTTACCTCTGCACCCTCTTTAGTTATGCCCCTGCTGGTAGTGTTTACAGAAGACAACTCCCTCAGCAGACCAGACATTAAAGTGGAAGTCCAGTCTGCCATTTGAATGGGTGGCCAGTGAGGGATGCCGCTCTGTGAAACCTCTCTATGGCTTCCATCCATAACACCCGTGCTGAATGGGTAATGGGGTTTATTTTTTTAACTCTCTTTCTGTCTCAGTATCGGAGAAGAGGCGACAGGGCAAGGGCCGGGGGACAGACTAGACTTGATGATTTGGACATAGAGGACCTGATTTTCTTAGGTAGCCTGTGTGCCTCTCTGGTGCATAGTGATCCTATTATACCCACTTGGATTAAAGCAAAACAAGGCTTAATCACTCACCTCAATTATCAGCACTAAAAACAAAGGGTGATCGGATCCCAGATCCCAGATGGTATGTTCAGTAAACATTACAATGCTCCTCGTTCCCATCAAAACGTAACTTTACATTAATGAAAGCCTCTAGACAAATGAGATCATGCAAGACATCCTCCCATCAATACAATTTAGATTTCCCTGGACTTAGTCAAGCCAATGTCTTCACTCGAATGTTAGGTGCACACACACATTACCAACCAGTCCAAATTAAAAATAGAAAAAAAAGGCAATGAATCATTGGAGTGATATTTTTCTACACTTACAGTAGACAATTAGCCCGAGAGCAAAACATGTGTAATGTTAAACAAATTACTTTATGGGGTGTGATATTTTATTTGTTAAAATTCATACAATTGAGTTTTGTTTTTTCCTTGTTTATTTAGGGTTTTTTTCATCAAGGGATAGAGGCAGGTAGTGCCTCGTAGCGTCAGGCAGCGTCTGGTGAACGCTGGGCGCTGTATGCAATACCACATCGCTCATAGCGCCTCTGTACAGACGCTCATCCGCTTATACCTGCCACTAGTAGTGAATCAGCCAGTTAAAGTGGAAGTCTAGCACACTGAATCCCCGGTATTTTGCAGATTCAGCACCGTGAGAATTTAATGATTTATTATTATAATGATGATTATATTTATTATGATTTTTTTGCTTACAGCAATTCAGCATCATATAACTACAATATAAAACTAAAAAAAAATAAAATGGTAAAATCATTTTCCCATTATTTCCTATAGGAGTAGGTAGCACTGCGCCACCTAAAACAGAAGCAATTTCCAGTGCTGCACTGCTGTATGCTGATGGGTTAGTTAGTACATGCGTGTTTTGAAGTGTGAAGATGATTGATGATGTTTTGCACTGCACTGGTTTGCGCTAACATGGTATATACTGACACGGTCTGCTGCAGTGGATGATGAATCAGAATCCTGACCCCCAGTCACATTGCTCATTATAATCCCAAGTATTTTGCCCTTTGTTTTAGAGGTTGCACTGAACTAGGTGGAGCATTAGGTGGGCATGTCCTGTAATTACTAGATTTTGGAGAACAGTATTTGATCTTTCCTGAAAGATATTCTGGAGGCTAATCTAGAGATAAACATCAGCTTTATTACTGTACATTGTAAACTGGCATCCCTTACTATTAACCAGAAGAAATGTATGACATTTATTTTCTCAATTGCAACGCAGGAAATTACCCAATTTTGAAAAAAAAAAAAAAAACTCACTCCGTTTTTGAAGGAAATTCCAAGGGTTCAATGATGTTTTATTTTACTGAAAAACAGTTTAGCATATTGATTGATAGACATTAAAAGTTTTGGATCCATTATACACCCCTAAGTATATCCAACATAGCTCTCAATTACCAAATTTCTTGTTCCTCTTGTAGACAAGAACTGGAAAATAGTTCTTACATTTCTATAGCTTCTCCTCCTTTTACTATCTCAAAAAGCAATCATCTTTGTTCAATAATGTGCTTGTTGTATCTTATTATGGGTCTGATCTATCAAGCCGAAACTGCCAGGATTCACCATGCTGGTAAAAATATAATTTATATAATTTTCTCCAACAACGCTAATGTTTTAGTAAATGTGTTTCTTGCAATGCTGCAACATGTGTCAGTATAAAAAGAAAATTCTAAATGATGTTTTTCACCTCTCTAATTTTCACTGATGTGGCGTATTCTGTGCTTGATAAATCAGGCCCTATATATATATATATATATATATATATAACATTCAATCTTAATATAAATAATTTTTTAAATTAAATAAAGAGGGTTTAAAGATATCTATACTAAAATATCTGTACATTGTAACACAAAATGTTCAACAAAAAAATGACTAATAACTACATTTTGGTGACAAACAGCAGATTTACAGTATTGTGCTCTATAACATTATCATTGTGCTCAATGGGGTTGGCTATTTCCGATGCAGCTAACAAGAGACTTGTTAGCTTTTGTCAAAGTGCCCAGAATAATATGGGTGGGTGAGTTTGCCAAGAGGATAAAAGCTTAGTGAATACTGGTATGCGGATGCCCCAAATGCATTCTGACACAGTGTTAGTAAATCAGGCTAAAGAGTACCTTAGAGTCCATGAAGTCCATGAAGCTTCAAGCCCCACTAAAGTCACTTTTTTCCAGCTACATATTTACCTACCTGGCTGCTCAGTCATTTCTGTGCTGTGAGCGCTGAGCCTGGCAGTGCACTCCTGGGGAGCGGCTTCAGAGCATGCCCTTTTTTATTATTGTTCATTTATATAACGCTATCTTCTTCTATAGTGCTGTACAAAGCATTCATTACAAAAAGGGTAAACATACAGTATATAGACTATTAAATGCAAGCAAGATGCTACAGAGTTTAAAGTGAATTCTATAATAACAGGATACAATAGCTTGAAGTTTTTCTGCAATTCTGCAATCATTCTGTGATTTATTACTTCACTGAGGACAAAGAGGGAAAGCAAAAGCTGGTAGAGGATGATCATGACATGGGTAATGGTGATGACCATTATAACACTGCTCCACTACTTTTTAAAGCTGACATACAGTACACCATAAAGTGAGGTCTATGTACTCCTCCAATAGGACACACTGAGCAGTCAGAACCCGAACATCCAAAAGGAGGGGTGATGATCTGTAAGAATCAGATAAAAGAAGACTGTATACCCCATCACATTACTTTTACTTGTTAATAATTTTACTGTTACACTAATATTACCTTTAATATAAAAATATTTTGGTAAATTAGCTTTGTCGCAAAAAAAGTGGTGTAATAATACATATCTTCATAATTATGCTAGATGGCTGGATGACGGGTTTTGTAATTCTTTTACAGAGGAGGTCAGCTTAAGTCTAATGACCTGTCTACTGAACAAGCCTGTACTAGAATAATGGATTACGATATAGATACTTTTACCCATCAGGTACTGTTTTGGGCAGATATAATAATTATTATTATTATATTAATTATTATTAGTATTGTTTATTTATATAATGCCATCTTCTTCCGGAGTGCTGTAAAGGGACAATATAGAGGTAAATCATACAGTGTAGAGCTTATAACAAGATACTACAATCAGAATCAAATGTTGTGAGAATAGGAGACAATAGGAAAGAGAACCCTGCCTTCAGAGCTTGCAGTCTAAAGGATGGGGTGAAGACAAAGGATGGGGGATCACAAGTGGTAGCGCATTAGGGCCCGATTTATCAAGCTTTTCCACCAGACTATAAGTGCAAATTAGGTGGTGCAAAATACAATTTTATTCTGCATGTTGCCGCACTGCTAATATTTAAGGTTTCTGGCAGTGCAGCAGCATGTGCAGAG
Organism: Gastrophryne carolinensis; assembly: GCA_027917425.1. Taxonomy (NCBI): domain Eukaryota; kingdom Metazoa; phylum Chordata; class Amphibia; order Anura; family Microhylidae; genus Gastrophryne; species Gastrophryne carolinensis. Next base: position 385,291,281 of record CM051234.1, on the reverse strand, counting down.
GTTAAAAAAAATAAAATATTTTGATAAACTAGCTCCTGAGTTTGGCTGCATGTGCCCTGTGAAGGTTATAGGAGTTGCTTAAGCCAGGCTAGAATGGTTATTGCTACTGTTTCCAAAAGACTGGCTAGAGCTGAGAAGTTTGACCCTATAAAATTGGAATGCTATATTGATAAACTTCATCCGTTTCTTCTTCCATAAAGATAACTTGGTTACGAATTTAATGCAGGGTATATATGTAACCCCTTCTGTTGCTATCCAGCATGCGTATACAGAATTATTAAATTAGCCAATGGGGGATTCATAGTCTAAAAAATGGCTGAAGTGGACCTTTGGTTTTTCTTTTTATTATCTTTTAATTATCACAATGATGATAGGTGTTTGGTGTTTTTTACATGCAATGTGGAAAGGTTTGTCTGCTTTAGTTTTTTCTGGAGGCCAGAATGCACAACTAGAAAAAGCAGAATTCTGCACCTACTAGAGAAGCTTGCAGACCAACCGAGCCGTCTTACAGGGTGAATGACAATGCCCCCATATATTAATCATCAAATCATTCATTATATGAGTCTAACAAAAAGGCATAGTTAATTAAAGACTGAGAGGCCAATTTAACACTAGCGTCACTTGAGTGTCTGCAGAGAGACTCTATTAACGCCCCAGCCGCAACGTTAGCCACAGTCAGACATCACTGTTAGTGTTTTGCACTGTAGGCTACCATGGCCCTGTGGTTTGTTGTTTTTTTTCCAATGGAGATAGCGATACGTAGCTGCATTGGGGAGGGCCAGAAATAATTTGTATTTAACATGTAAATGAACAGCGCCAGCGTCGGCACTCTGAAACCACGATACTCAGGTATACAGCACCATGTGCAATACAATGAAGGCTTTAACTGGGGATGGCAGCACAGTGACAAAGCGAAAAAACATGGAATGACATTGGGAACATACAAATGACACAAACATGATTGGCAGGCATGAAAGACAAGTTAGCAGTAGGTAACCCAAGTACAATAATGAACGAAAAATTTAAATACGCTAACCAGAAGTCACCAAAAAAACAGAACTGGAATGGCTAAATGAAGTCTGTGGGAGAGCGACACTGAGCGTCTGGTTTGATGTGGCTCTTTACGGAACACAGCGCCGACACTAACAAAGCACCCGGCACTCTTGATAAATGGAAAGCTACATGACGCTAGGAGAGGCGGTAAATATTTTTTTTTGCGTCATAAATATGATTTGCTGGTGGCGCTCATGAAAAACACTTGCCTCTACGTGCCTCTACATCCTTTTTGATTCTGTGTGTATTTACATTAAGCATATAATTAATATCAGTGGCTGTGATTGTTAAATGAACCACAACAATTGTAAAATGATAATATAAACCATTCGAATGTTATCTTAAATTGGTCATGTGCAGGAACCCTCAGCTTTAGGTGGAGATGGTGTGGTGCATGAACTTTACTGTAGTAAGACCAGGTTAAGCAGTCAGGTTAGGTATTTCAGTACGATTAAGAGTTGATTCAAATGTTAGGAATATGATAGATGTTGGGATTAGGTATGTTAGGGTTAGGTTTAGTGAATAGACTAGATATTATATTTAGGTTGAAGACCCAGGTTATGCATAAGGGTCAATTTGGACCTGATTTATCAAGCACTTCTGCCAGACAATGACACATCGGTGCAAAATATAATTTATATATTTTTTTTACACTGGCACATGTTGCAGCACTGAAAGAAGCACATTTACTAAAACAACAGTTGTGCAGCAACAATGCTGAAAAAAATCTAAATTCCAGTTTGCACCGATGTGGCATTGTCCAGCAGAAGTGCTTAATAAATCAGGCCCTTTGTATGGAATAGGTTAAAGTACAGTTTTAGGCAAAAAATAAAAAAAGCTATACTCACCTTTTCTCCCATGCACACCGCTGCTCCTAGTCCGGGGCTGCAGCGCTTACCTGAAAGGCTTCGTCCGGGTCCCTGCACCGGTGTCATGTGCAGCGCTGCTTTCTCATCGGGCTTCTCTCCCTGTCTCCCTCCGATGTGGCAATGCCCCCGCCATCAGTCATGGTGAGCTACCACACCCCCCTCCATTCACTGTTTGAAGCCTTTCAGGGAAGTGCTGCAACCCTGGAGTAGGAGCAAGGGTCTGCATGGGAGAAAAGGTGAGTATAAGTTTTTTATTTTTTTGCCTGACAATGTACTTTAAAGAATTGGTTAGGTAAGACTGTCAAGTTTAGGGAATAGGTTTAGTTTTAGACTTAATAGAAAAGGTGAGGTATTAGTGTGAGTGTTAGCACCCATGCACCTTCAGCTTCACATTGCACCTGCCCTTGCACATATGATTATACCTAGTTTATGGTCGCTCTCTGTTTCATTGTAAAACTGTCAAATACTTCACAGAAGCTTATTCTGTTTCAACCAGAAATCACTGCTTGAACTTCAAATTTGTGAAATTTGTATTTGACCTTCAGTCAATTCTACTGACCCAGCCTGTCTCGATGTCACCCATTAGATGCTCCTTGTGTTTGCTCCTTTGTTGTAACTTCACCTATACTTACTGTTCACCATTACTTGACTGATCTCTGCCTGCTAATCAGACTGATTAACTTACCTCAACCTTCAGTTTATCTTAGTGTCCAAGAGCATTATTTGCCTGGCAGACTCTCATAGCTCTAGGACTATCAATGCTGACCTGACCTCACAGTCTACAAGTGCTTTCCATCTCCGCCTACCATCCCATCCGCAAATCGACCATCAGGTGAATGATCTGGGATTCCTTGGCACTCAAGGGCCTAAAGGTTGAAGATCATGGGCTTCTGTAGATTGCAGAACCTAAGGTATTGCTGAGTTTGCTTTGGTTATATTCTGCTCTTGAGCTCCCATCACTGACTTCTAATGATGAGTCTGATTGTTGGGTTTAGAGAATAGGTTAGGTGTTAGTGTCATGCCGACAGAAAAGTTTAGGTGTTAGGATAGGATTTAAGTAATAGGCCAAGTGTTAGGGTCAGGTTTAGGGACTAGGCCAGGTTTTAACACTAGATTTAGAGAATGGAGTAGGTGAATATTGAGTATTATCATTTTGTTGCCAAAATGTAAAACTAAGGTTTTTAAGAAGAAACCTAATGATAGAACAAGGGGGCACAACCTGAAGCTAGTCGGGGGGAAGATCAGGAGCAATGTTAGAAAATATTATTTTACGAAAAAAGTAGTAGATGCTCGGAACAAACTTCCAGCAGAGGTAGTTGAAAAATCAACAGTCACTGAATTTAAACATGCCTGGGATAAGCACACATCTATCCTAAGAAAGAGTACATACAGTATACACATAAGGGCAGACTAGATGGAGCGTATGCTCTCCTTCTGCCATCAACCTTCTATGTTTCTAGGGAGAAAATTCAATATACCAAACTTCTTTCTAAGTTTTCCTAAATGTCTGTTTTTGACCCACAACCTTGATTTTACATGTTTTTGTTTAGATACTTTCCCGGGCAGTACCATACAAACTTATAAGGGATGATTGAAATACAGATGAAAATAATTATTCAGAAAAATGATAATAAATACCAAATAAATAGCTTGATGCTTCATTCCAAATAAATGTACTACTTCTCTCTTGTTTTGTGAATCAGTGTGATTCTTTAATAATGATTATGTAATTTTTCACTCTTATCTGCTGATACCTTGTATGAACTGTTTACATGATCACATGTGGACCTTCTACGCTGTAATTTTATTAGTAGACATTTGTAACTTAGAGCTACAGTGCCAGACAGCCACTTTTTTGGCCTCAGCAGCACTCAGCGTGGGTTTTAAGAGCTCTGTAGCTCATGAAGACCTGGCGACATAGTTCAAGATCCCATAGAGAACAATGGGCAGAACTGTATTGAAGTGTTTAATGCTTATAAATAATATTACACACATATTTTTGTACAGAACTTGCATTGGAACTTGTCAATAATTGAAACGCAGGACCTAGATGGACTAAAACGTTTTTTTGGGTGTTTACATTTATTTGAATGGCTTCTTTTGTTTAACAATGTGTAATTTGGACACGAACAGCTGAAATGCAACCTAAACGCACTGTAAAGTTTGTCCTCTTTGTCCCCAGCACTGATTTCTTGTAACTGTAATGAAGAAATGCTGACCAGCACCAAAGATTTCAAGGTGGAAAAAAAATCATAAATATGCTGGGAAGTGCCAGAATAATGGCAGTACAAAGTGGCGCTCATTGGCGCTGGGATAATCGGCTGGTGGGTCCAACAGGTGCTGACATAGGCAGGCAAATATCTAAGTGCCACAATCAAAGCTATTTAGTAGCGCTTGGTGCAGCAACTGATAGTGCCTATGTGGTACACAGCACAGTGCCAGATTAGACGTTAATGCCGGCACTGCGAAACTGGTGCTATAGTCGCAAAAATGATGCTAAAAAGCGCATATTATAAATAAGGGCATTAATAGAGGATGCGTATCAATAACAAGTTTGAATGATTTGTGGCTTATATGACTGAGTGTGTATGTTAAGTAGTAAGGAGTATGTCGTATTGCTATCCTTATTGTGAGCATTTTTTGATTATCCAATACATTCCATGAAGCAACAAAACTTGGTGTTCGTGTTTTTCTATATATTTTGAGTTGGTGACTCTGCCCATAGAACTTTAAATGGTTCGTCTCAAAGCACTGTTAGCAAAAACACGAGAAGCAGCCTGTGATGGCTCCCCACACATGTGGGGAGTGTGAGATTGAGACACCAGGACCCTCTCAAATTCAAATCAGAACTATTTAATGACTATTATAGACTTGTGTAAGCCACATCATTATTTAGGTAGTAAAACCTTCAGAACATAGCATAGGCATTCATGTTAAATTAAAAATGATGTCAGATTTCAATTTCGATAATAATGTTTAATATTGTTTGTGTCTTACTGCAAGGTGTGAGTTACACAAACCCTGTGACACAGGGCGCAAATAAAACACTAAAGAGTAAAGTGTTAAAGATTAAAGTCTACACGAACAAAACATATTTATACCAAAACACAGCATAGAAAATGTAAATTGGCCACAAAGTTTGCCAACACCATGCACGCTTTAATTACAGTAAAGAGCCAATGTTTGTAGTTCAGGAACCAATATATAAAGTTCACAAAATAAAGTTAACATGGTACACGCAGCTATTTTGGAGATCATTGATATAATTGTTATTTATCAAAATATTCCAATGATGATACAGATGAAGGTGCTGGTTGTTGGTGCTTGGAACAATAAGCCTCATGCTTTATTCAAGCTAAAAGGCCCCATTGCACTGTTCAATGTAAATAATATTGTGACAAGTATAAGTGTACGCTGAGATTGCTTGAACTTATTTTTTTGGCCTTATCTAGAGCTTATGGGCTAATCATGGAATGGTGGTTATGGAACCAAATTTGTGATTGGTGGGTTGTAGGTTCGGTTCCTCACCTAACCCCCAACCTGAGACAACACAACAATGTATTAAAATATTTAAAACTATATTATGTTTTAACCAAACTGAATTACAAAAGTCCTACTATACTTTCAAGACTTAAATAATCCCCACAACCTTTAGATGCTCCATGAATAGGAGATAAGGTGGGGTGTTGCAGCCTTGTCTTATAGGAAATATACTTCAGGAGATTTGAAGCATTTCCTTTCAAGAAGTATTGTAACTGTTCGGACCTGTCAGCCCAAAATGATTTACATTTGTAATATTCAAAATCTGTCATTACTCTCTATCCATACTCTGTATGGGCAGTTAATAAAACTGCTAAAATGAAGGGGGTGGCAGGGGCAGGGTAATGTTATACATGGCCTAATGTGTTTAATGTCATACTACCACCTGCCCTCTTCTTCCTTTGACAGCACAGGATGCAGAGTAAGGCTCAATTTCTGAGGGTGTTGGGATGCCACCCAGAGCGTGGATAATACCTGGATGAGATTTTATTATAAGCATTATATATGGCAAGGGCAAATAGTGCTCCAAATAATTAGCATGTAACTGCAGCTGGATGTTTTTATGATTGGATAAGCAACTGCATTAAACCGATTATTGGTTAGCAATAAAAGCTATGTTTTTATTATTCTATGAGCAGGTATTCTATAGATATATCTTGTGTCACCTAACAAACGTCCAAGCTTTGGCTAATGTAACTATAGTGTTGGACCAACCCACTAGATCTCCAAGACTAATACAAACTTTGTATTTTATATTTTAGCTTTTTATATAGTAAGTTACATTAGAAATTTGGTTAATAAACATCACATGTTCTATTATGCAACAGACTTGCACCCCAGGAATGATTTTCTCCTGTGGACCCTAATAATATTATCCTCTGATGGACCCCAAAAATAACTTCTTCTAGTGGACTTCAAGAATGATTTCCTCTGGCAGGTCCCGATAATGATTTCCTATGATGGACCCCAAGAATGGTTGGTTAAAATAATGATTTCCTTTGCTGGGCTCCAAGAGTTACTTCCGCTGATGCGTCTTAAGAATAATTTCCTTTAGTGGGACCCAAGATTAATTTCCCCCACTCCAAAAATGATTTATTTTGGGGCACACAACAAGATTAATTCCTTATTTATTTAATTTTAGGTAGATCTTTTGACATACATGTAGTGCATGACATACATGACAGACATGGAGTTTCTATTAAAGAATTAGTCAAGTTAGACAAAACTGTTTCTTACAAAACAGCTGTGTTACTACTATCTCTAGAAATCACGATACAAGGGATAGACTCAGAAAACATGCAGCACAGAAAGATGCCTATCCAGCTCATATTTGTCAAAGGTAAGTTGTAGTAGTGCAGTGCTACTTCTAAGCAGTTGGAAAATAAATGTTGAAATCCTATATTAAAGTTGACATTTTCACATCCACAACCTTTACGCTGCTCCTGTTTAGCATTACTCGGCTTGGTGACAGAACAGAGAAATGTTCCTTACCATGTTTTGTATAAATAAAAATACTCTGTGAAAGTTTAAGGTAGCAGCTGTAGATGCATGAAACTCAATAATGCCATCCTCAGGTCGAAAGTAAAATTACGTTAGTTAACCAAATTATTTTGTTGGAAGAATGAATTCTACTTGAGATTACTTCCCAATCTTGACATTAACCATACAGAACATAGAAGAATAGACACATTTATTATTATTATGAAAATGTATAAATCGCTAATATCTTGTGTGACACTGTGCAAGGTAAAAAATAAAAAAAATATATAAAAAAATAAAATAAAACGTGACATAATCCTTTAATGTTGTGACAGATGTGAGAGACCTGCTCTTGCAAGCTTACATTCTAAAGGATGAGGGGTGGAGATGAAAGGTTGGGGCACAGCAAGTGGCAAGTGCTCAGAAAACTATTGCACGAAGTGAAGTCAGAATGTAGACTCATCTCAATAGGCTAAGGGGTCCAATGTAGGAAGGGATTGGCCAGAGAGTAGGTTAAGGTTAGATTAGGAAGGTAAGGTTAGAAATTCAATTATTTTGGACACTGGCAGCCAGTGGAGAAGCTTACAAAGGTAAGCAGCACTGGAGAAACAAGATCAGCAAACAGCAGTGATGGAGTGCTAATCTGTTTGTGGATAGACCACAGAGAGTGTTGCAGAAGTATAGTTGGGAAATGATAAGGGCATGTTATAGAATTTTAGGAGTTTCATTTCAAGTTGTAAGGAGGTGGTTAGTGACTGAATACAAGGTGTGAATATCATTGATAATTGTAAGATCGAAAGAGAATTTCTTTGAAGGCAGTTGCAGAATTGGATGGTGGGAAATGGCAAGTGCTAACCAGGATGCAAGATAGAAGAGAAGCGAGATTGGCCCTAAGACATATATTTTACTGCCATCTGCATATAAGTGTTGGATGTTGGCCTGTTTACACTAAAATGGGAGGGGTCCACAGATGCAACACTGTGGTACACTAAAAGATCAAGGGCAAGGGGAGCAAATCAGGTTGGAGTAGTATACAGAAAATGCTCAAAAGTATCATAAGCAGAGGTTGATTTCGGACAGTTTATCATTAGTGTCTTTGTAATACTATTCTAGAAGTTATTCAGTGTGAGAATTGTAGTATTCTAATTTTAAGAGTGTTTTAGGAATTACTAGTGACATAATAATTAAGTTAGATGCAGATGCAGATGTTAATCATTCATCCTGAATAGAAGCATATCTTACATGTTTCCCCCACCCTGTACATACAGATTGCTCACATTAAAAATCATCCTACCTGCATCTACTGCATGTTATGAGCCTTTAAACATCCAAGATGGCGGCTCATGGAGCATCAGGCAGCCTGCAAACAGGAAGTGTCTTCTGACTGTGTTGCTCTGCATTCTGGGATTGCTGACCTTTCCCTGACCCCAGCTCTGCTCTGTCTGTGCAAAGCACAGCTATAACCCACCCCCCTGTACTTTATCCCACTGCCCTCTCCTTAGTATGTGATGCTTCTGAGTTAAGATGGCAGCGCCCGTATCCTAGAGTCCTGAACAGAGTTGCAGCCCGGTGGGGGAAAGAAGTAAGTGACTAAAAACTTAAAATATATTAATTTTTGATGCTGGGGAATCGTTTTTTAAGGATTTGTGCTTTTCATTAAATCATGCTGAAGGTCTGGTTTAAGAGCTGCACTTTGTTTAAATTGTATAATTGTCGAGCCACCAATTCTGTTCTTCCACTCTCATTTTCTCTGCATTCTATCACTTTCACTTATACGTCTGGCCCGCTTCCCCACAATGTTTTGACACTCCGGGCCTCAGATCCTGTGGTCTGGTTCCAGCTGCCACTTTCTTTCCCTCTTCGGACCAGGCAAGCCCCCTAAGTCAAAATTGACTGGTCCATGCTAGGATAGGGGTAAGCAATCCATGGGCACCAGATCTGCAGAAATGTAGGGAATGTATCTGCCAAAACACTTGAGAGTCTCTCAATAACAAAGAAAGTATTCATTCTGTTCTTAACTTTAATTAATGAGAATGACTAGAATTTCTAGGTCTTAGTGATGGCTTGTTTAGCAGCCAACAGTAGGAAGTAAATATTCTGCTTTATGGTTGAGTGCTCAGCTCCTTGGTGTAAGAGAGCTACCCAAGGATCTCGGTTTACTGAGTTATCATAAATAATATTAGTTAGGCCAAAGACTCTGGACCATATGCAAGAAACTGCTGGGCATTTCCACCAGATGTACATAACATCACCTTAAGCACCTGCCTGAGTGTCCGGGGACAATGTGGGCTATTCTGGTTGGAATAAGTACCATCTCGTCAATGATTTATAGGCTGATTTGATGGATATAACATTGATGGAGCACTTAGCATTTGTTAGGCAAATCTTTTTCTAATCCTCCTCAGCCTATATGCAAAAAATATGGTCAATCCACCAGTGGAATGAGGATACATGATCCACTCCTGGGAGGAATTGTCACAGTATACATTTGATCAGGTGATGTGATATTTATGTTTGCACTGTGTATTACATTGTACACCTTATTGCAACTTTGCCCATTATGTGTATCTGCTGATATTTCCCACTATTATGTTTTGGTATTATATCACATGTGTTTAATATTGCACTGTTTACTTTGATCCCCACTATTGACAGAGAGGCCAGGATAGCACAACTGGATGGGATTGACTGAACTCCATAGTGAAAGTAGAGCTGGCCAATGTACAGGCTCCCTTTGATCCTAGATGTTTTGCACCATTGGATAACAAGCATCTGCTATGAAATAAGGAGAATTATTTTTTTATGAACATACATTTATCACATAATGACAGACTTGCTTTGAGCATGTTTTGGCAACCACTGCATGTGCATGGCAGGAAATACTGAAACTCTGTTTTTATGGGTGAGAGGTATGTGTATGTGCCCAGAACATTAAATATGGCACTTATGCTGTCTGAGTGTCTTCCTGCATCACAAATTCACCATGTCCCACCCACATGTACCCTTCCAGCCATGATCTACCCATATGCACCCTCTCTGCCACAGGCAGTCAGCGGGGGGGGGTCATCTAAATGCTAGGGTCTCATCTTGGGGGGGGGGGTGTTATGGGGTAGCCATACCTGGCAAAGTTAGAATATTCCAGACTCCGGATACAGATCCTGGTGGTTCATGTTGCCAACCTGGCCATGTCCTGAGCATGTTGTTCCCCACATTGCCTACCTACATTAGTCATATCCTGATCATGAGTCGTGCTCCATCTTGCCAACCTTACCACATCATGATTACTTATGAATTGTGTTCCATATCATGTCTTGAACACACCGATCCTGCGATTCTTGGTGATCTGCTACGGTTCTATATTTCCTGTGTTCTATTTAGCTTGCTTCATCTGCAAATGAATGGCTCACCATAACCTGAAATGTGATTTTAATTCATCCAGCAAAACGGTACTTTGAGGATACTCATTTGTGGCAACACTTGGTTTACCAAACCTAAAGACTGTGTTGGTAGAAAATATTGTCGATCCATTCCCTACATATCACCCCCATTATCAGTCCCTCATGTCGAGTTCTTTTTCATAATTTTAAACAAAGCTGTGTCCAGCCTTTAGTGAGGCCCATGTTAGGTATTAGAAATAGGAAGTGTATGTATGTGCTGTTGTTAAAAAGGGTTAGTTTTGGTGTCAGATGAACCTTAAAATCTTAAGCAGGGCTCAGTTGGAAGTTTTAGTGCCCAGGACAGCAAATATTTGTGCTACTAGTTTGAGTTTGAGGCCGGATGGTGCTGGACTGGATCGAGCGATCAGGTGAGTTTGCATTTGCTGGAATAGGAGCAATGGGCTGCGCGGAATAAAAGGTGAGTATAGCTTTTTTGTTTTTATGCCTCCCTTTATTAAAAGTAGAGATGAGCGAACCGGTTCGGACGAACCGGAATTCGCTCCGAATTTCAGGAAATATTCGATTCGGCACGAACCCGAATATTTTGTGGTTCGTGCCGATCGAATTTTTCCTGAAATTAAAAAAAAAAAATGCCGGCATGGTGGGAGCCGGCCGGCGGGCCGGTAAAGCCGGCCGGCCCGCTCCCACCATGCCGGCATTTAAAAAAAAAAAAAAAAAAAAAAAAGCATTTTTGCCGGCATGGTGGGAGCGGGCCGGCCGGCTCCGCTGTCAGCGGAACCGGCCGGCCCGCTCCGCTGTCAGCGGAACCGGCCGGCCCGCTCCCACCATGCCGGCATTTCAAAAAAAAGCAAACACTTACCTGCAGGTCCGGAGCGTGGAGGCCGGCGCCGCTCTCAGCTGTCATCTGAGGGTGCGTCATTTTTTTGTTTTTTAAATGCCGGCATGGTGTGAGCGGGCCGGCCCGCTCCCACCATGCCGGCATTTATGATGGGGAACTTCGTAAAAGTTCGATTCGGCCGAACCCGAATTTCTTTGTGAAATTCGGCGAATCGGCCGAATCGAACTTTTCAAAAGTTCGCTCATCTCTAATTAAAAGCATTACATCACATGGCAAGACCTTTTGTGTCAGTATCCATATACTGCTGTTGCCAGTTTTCATGTTGGTCAGTAATTCTCTGCCACATTTTAATATGAATGTATTATTAAAGAAAAAATAACATTTAGATTTATGAATGAAGAGGCTGATTTCTAAAGCATGAAACTCTGGGATAGTATATAAAAAATGTGGAACATTGCTCGGCATTAGCTTCATGAGACTGAAATGAATGCCGCAGGTGTCTTAATAAATGAGAGATGTCATAGCAATGATTAGCATGGACAATAGACATCTCAATTGTTCCGCTAGCATTCACTATCAGTTGTTCCATGTGCTCGGAATGTTGGATATGTTCTGCATTTTCCCCCAGTTAATAGTTCAGCTCACTATGTTCATATTCCAAGGGCGTGATTTTGAACTGAACATCGCCAGGCTGTTTCAGCAGATGTTATGTAGAACTGGCCAGACATCAAGTATGAAACTGTTACAGTCATAAAGACAGCTGGGTGCCCTCCACGAAGCTATGCCACCTGGGTGAAGAGAATAATTTAATGCAGCATGCTTTATTTATGTTCTTCATTTGATTTTTATTGAGAATGACATAAGGAGGCTTTTGTCTTTTCACGGACACCTGTTTGCTTTACTGTAGCGCCAATGGATATTGTTTTAGGCTACTTTTTGACAGAAAGGATTACTTACATTTAAGAGTTGCTCAAACCATATAGTCATAATTAGTCTTTCAGGGAACGGCCCTGTGTATTATTAGCATTACTAATTTAATTATTATTATTCTCTATGCCATCACATTACAAGCCGTGTAGAGTACAATAAAAATAGAAGCTCATTACAAATTATACAAAATAAGAAATGCATTGTAAGGAGAGAAGGGTCATGCACAAGACATGGAAGATTAGATACAGCAGAAAGGGAAATTCCAAAAGTCTTTTGGTCCTTTGTACTGTAACTGTGAGCCTGGTCAATCAGGACACTAAACTAACCAAGGCAAACCCCTCATGTCATCTGTGAACACAGCATTAGAGACATACCTATATTTCCCTAGCAGAGCTTCATCTGATGGGGGGCAGAAAACAGCAGCACACATACACAATTCGAAGGGGAAAAAAACAGTAGCGAAAATCTACAGCAGTTGCTCCACTAGTTGAAGACATGCTTTCCTGCAGTGTGCTTCTGTTACATGGGCCAGGGCCAAATAAAGCATGCTGGAGGTCACCACCCCACCAACATATCTCTATATCTCTCCCCACAACTAGAACTGCATGTCACAATACATCTCCCAGCACCCTGGAGAGTGGGGGAAGATCAACATGGGAGATTAGTCTGGAATATTGGGGGGAGGGACAAACTGGGAAACGGAGAGAAGAAGAGGATCACATGGGAAAACTGAGGGAGAGGGGAATCACAAACTGGCAGGAGAAGAGGCCCCTGGGGGACTGTGGGAAGAAGAGCATCACACTGGGAGACTGAGGGGAAAGGAGAATCACACTGATTACACTGGGAGACTGGCAGGAGAAGAGGCTCCCAGAAAGAGACTGGGGGAAAGCAGATGATGTTACTGGGAGACTGCGGGGAGAAGATGCTCACATGGGAAGGGGGGGGGGGGGGGCAGAGGAGCCACACTGGGAGACTGGATGAAGAAAATGACCACACTGGGAGCCTTGAGGGAAAATCACACTGGTAATCTGGGGGGAGAAGAGGCTCCCACTAGGAGACTGGGGAGGGAAGGAGAAGAGGATCACCCTGGGAGACAGGGGGAGAAGAGGAACACATTGAGAGAAAAGGGGAGAAGAGGATCACATTGAGAGACAGGGGAAGAAGAGGGTCACACTGACAGACAGGGGATAAGAGGATCACACGGGAGGCACAGGAGAATAGCAATGTGATATTAGGGGAAAAGATAGAAAGGCAGACTAGTTCGATATGAGCATGCCAATGGAAAACTGGGGATCCTAGAAGAGGATCAGCCTGGAAGCCTTCAGAAATATGAGGATCAGACTGGGAGCCTTCAGAGATATGAGGATCAGACTGGGAGCCTGGGGGAGAGGATGATAAAACTGGGAGCATGGGGTAGATGCAGATCAGAATTGGTAAACTATTGGAGGCAACAGGTTAGTACCTTAAAATTGGATCAAGTTAACTATGGTTATTTGAGGATTCTTATGAATATTTTTTAAGAACTGCTACCACAATAAAGAGGCTTAAAGAGTCCATCTAGCCAAATAAATTAATAATAATACGTCATACTCACATATGCTGTTCTGTCCTTCCCCTGCAGTTTAAAACATATCAGGTTACTTGTGGTTATTTAGCAAATTATAGAGTGCATATGCTGTAATACATTGTGACTGATGGAGATGGCAGCCATTCGTCCACTATGTTGCTGGTGAATGAATGACTGGCCTTTAATGCCGCAGGACTCCATCTGGGGACCTGGTATTGTTTTAGGCTCTATTCACACCTCTCTTCTTGCGCTGCATTGGGCATCCCACTTACAGTGCAAGGGAAAATGCTGCCCATTGTTTTTATTGGACCAGTTCATATATGTACACTGTGTATATATATATATATATATATATATATATATATATATATATATATACTGTCCTATTTAAAATAATGGTAAGCAGAAAGGTGTGAATAAACTGCCGGAGAAGGACTGAACAGCTATGGGACAACAAAGGCGAGTATAGCATTTTAAATGCGTTCACCTGGGCAGAGCTATAGAGTCAGCTATGTCGAGACCTACAAAACATGACTTGTTAAAGGCCCTCAAGGAGAAAATTCTATCTAAAATCTAATAACTGTTTTCTAGTTTGCCTGGTGTTCACCTTTAAATATTATTGTATAGGGCTAAAAAGAAAATGTTTAGAAAGGGCCACAAATTATTAGTGACAAATGATAAAAATTCTTGCAGCAAAATGGCTTCCAAGGATAGGGTTAATTTTGTTGCAAAGTGTGAATGCTGGGTACAGCGGAGTCAAATCCAGATAGACATTTGTGGTGTAACAGGAGCTGGCTTTACTGGAACACAAGTGCAGTAAGAGAAAGTCACCTCAAATGGTGGGCAACAAAGACGGGAAACAAAACATGCAGCAGATGTACAACAGAGACTGCATATAGATATATGTAACAGCGTCATCTACTGTCATAAATGTAAAACTGCATTAACCTAGCAATACAGATGCAGATCACATATTAAGGTAGGCTGTAAGCTGTTGCACATTATCTCCAAAAAATGTAATAATTTAAAGTTATATGTTTTACTTAAACAAATAAACCTATAGTACTACTTGTAACATGTTAACAAATAGACCTCATAGTTTTTATCTTAGCCATCTGGTTATTATAGCTTTGCAGCTTACCAGATTCTAAACCTGCTACATTCTACTTTTCTAAAGGACATTCGCACAGGTGGTATAAGTACCAGCTTCATGCACTATGGAACCAACTTATTCCAGCTGCAACCTAAAAAAACGAGTGAACTTTTTAAAAATGTTTAGCTATTTACATTCGTGAAACACAGAAGAAACTGGTTAATTCCAAGATGTACGTAAAAAATTAAAATGCCTGTAGAACAACTACTTTTAATGTGACTAACAGGTTTATCTTAGCCATACTGGTATTATAAACTGATCATTTTTTTGGAGGGCCTTAAACGAGTTTTTGGGTGATGGGTGGGGTTGGGGTGGGGTTAAGGCATGTGGTCTATTTACAGACTTTTGGGGAGCAAATCCACAGCCTTCTATGCTAGCCATGTGTGTAAGTACGTCTAACCCTGTCCCATCACATGCTACAGGGATCTTCAGTCCAAAAAACATGTCGGTGATTGAGCCAATGCTCGGCCAACCCATGCATTCCACTACTGCCTTTGAGTCAGAACAGTTGTAAACCAGCCAGACTTTCTGCATTCAGTCTGATGGTCTTCCCAATAATGTCAGCAAAGTGGGACATTTAGGCATCCGCTGAGTTTCTTGTGGGGGGGGGGGGGGGGCAGTATGACAAAATGCCTCAAAGTGGGACTGTACCACATCTGGTCCGTTAAAGCTACTCCAGCCTTGCAGCATGCCAGCCTCTAAACCTCTAAACCTTACTCCGAAAAGGACATGATAACTTTCCCAGAATCGCAACTGGCAAAACAAAAGTGTAAAAAATACTCATTGTTTGCTTACCTGCCATGTAGAAAATTCCTCCTGGAACAAAACTTTAGTTGCTGTGCTTTAGCCCCTTTCCTGAAGCCCAACCTCTGGAATTGATTTATTTATGACCACCTTTTTTTGTAGCACTGAAAGGTGGACTAGCAGGTAAAGCCAGGAAAGCAAAGCAGGGAGGAGATGTCCTCCCCTGCACAAACAAGCGTTGGTGTGTCATAGCAGGTAAGCAATGATTTGTACTTACACATAGACTGGACGAATAAGATACCCAATACCTATGTGCTACTACTACTACTATTACTAGTGACAAATGAACAAACAGCGCCCATTGGGTGAAATCTTGGCCAGCTAGCATCTTGTAGTATAGCAGCTTCTTGACCTGGCACATTTTACTCCCATAAAGTGGAAGTCTAGTGTCTGGTTAACCCCCTCACCCTGCCATCCAGGGCTGCCATCGGGGGGTGGACAGACCTAATGTCCTAGGACCGGGACCTGAGTGCCCAAGAGAATGCCCATCCTCCAATGCTGCTGGATGCATGCGGTGCTCTGCTGAGCAACCACACTGTGTAAATAAAAACTTTGCTCACTTATTCCCGCCTGCCCCGCCCACCATTGCAAGACATGCTGAAGGGCATGCCTATTTGGGATGCCCCACCATCTGAAAATAACAATCTGTTATCTGGCTGTGCCCTTATCTTGCTTCTGAGTCCATAGATTTCTGCATGCCAATATTCTGTGGGCAGCATCCGCAGCACCCTCCAGCGTGCAAGCTCCCCACTGTCATTGGACAGCAGCGGTGTGCCCACCACCGGAGGGTTGCAAGGAAGCCATGCACACCGGAGGACTTCGACCTAAAAGCAAGGTAAGCGCGCAGACTGTTTGTTATTTTCAACTAGTGAGGCATCCCGAAAGTTTGGTTGTCTGGGTCTACCAGGGGTTTTAGCCTGTGAGGGGTAGGGCAGCTGGTAATTCGCATTTTAAAGCAGGCCAAAGGTCTAGTTTATTTATTTATTTTTACTTCAAATCCTAAAAATAAAAAGGTCATTATTCCATCTTGCTACACCTGGGAGTATGTATACCATACTGCCCTGGTGCGGCCTTTCACCTGATGCCCAGACACCGGCCTCTCACAGTGGGTGGACGGCTTTTCTCCCAGCTGGGGAGGCAATGATGACTATGGGGGCCATGGAAAGGAAGCAGCCGGTTTTACTTTTGGCGGCGGGAGCGGACAGCTTTTCTCCCGATGGTGGCAGGAGCGACCGGATTTTCTCCTGGTGCCGGCAGGAGTGTCCGGCTTTTCTCCTAATAGCAGCAAGGGCGTGGGCGGCGTTTCTTTTGCCGGCAGCAGCGAGAGGTCCTGGGCTGACAGCCAGGTGGCTGCGCAGCGTGGGACCTGTGGGACCGTTTTCAGGACCGGCCGCTGGCCTGTGTGAAACCCACTAGATCGGCAGTAACAGCTTTCCTGTTCTTAGTTCAAGGGCACATGTGTGGGCTCTTATCCAATCAGAGCAGTTTGTCAAGGCTAATTAATTCAGAAAAAGTCTCTGCAATGGGGAGTGTGGGAAACCCCCGAAAAAGTATGTAATCACTTATCCTTCCCCATTCCATCAGCCCATGAAAAGCAGGCTAAAAGCCTGAAAAGCCTGACCTAATTCCCTCTCCCCGGGGCATCCTGATTTGGGATGCCCACTGTCTGAAACCCCCCTGGTCGCCTGGTATGCTTACCTCGCCAACAAGCCCACGGCCCATGCGCAGTAGGTGGCGGCATCACTCGCTCCTTTTTCCGGCTGTGCAAGGTCTGAATGGCAGGGGTGGCCATGCACAGCTGAAGGAAGCAAATTATGCCGCCTGCCACACATGCGCCGTGGCCTCTAGGAAAGGTAAGAAGAACGTGTTATCCATGGGTTTCAAACAGTGGGGTGCCACGGAGGATGGACCAAAACCTGGGATACTGATATCCCGGGTTTTGGTCTACTTTAAAATCTTATGGGCAAAGTTGTTTTTTTTTATTTAACAAGACAATAAATAAAAACAAAATGGGGGGGGGGAGACATTGTTGCTGCATGGGGCCCCAAAATCTCTAGTGGCCTTGCTGCCACCCTCCCCTGGCACTGAGGCAGGACGGGGGGGGGGGGGTTACAAAGTAAAAAAAAACCCTACCTGGCCTGAATCCCGTGATGTTCTCCCTGCGCCTAAGCGGCTGTGGCTGGGTGGGCTGGAGCACACACACACAGGTGGGGAAGCTGTTATGTGCTATCTGTCCAAGATGCCGGTGCCCAGAACCCATAGCGCCGACAGAACGGCACTCAACCACAGGTGAGGTAAGAGTTTTTTTCTTTGTAACCCCCTGCCCTGCCTAAGCACAGGTAAGGGTGGCAGGGTGTATGGGTTACTGGACATTGGGCTTCCACTTTAAATGACATATGCAATAAACCTCCTGTGACCACAGTTATTAAATTACTACCTAGAGAGACAGCACACCATAGAACTTTGTAGGACCGATCTATTCCAGCTTGCAAAACAACTAAGATGACTTTTGCTTGATAAGCAGCTCTCACTCTCTAACCCTGTGAAACAAGGAAGAAATAGTTTTATTAAAACAAATAAGATAACTTCAGTACAACTTCTTGTAACGTGAACAAATAGCCCTCATCACGTTTATCTTAGCCATCTAGTTATTGAAGCTTTGCAACATACCAACTTCAAAACCTGCTACATTCTGCCACTTTAAAGAAAAACTATGCAATGAAAGATAAGATAGAAATAAAACTAAAACAAACCATTCTGCTCAATCATTCATCATCAACTCCTAAAGCCAATTCCCCTTAAATAAGCAATGCAGCGCATCATGAAATACGAGATGCTTTCTAGCTAAGTTCCAACATTAGTCACAGGCTTTTTTTTAAATTCTGGTTTTCCAATAAAAAAATGTTGTTTCAAAGTATAAAATACATTTTGCAGGCGGACATAGGTGCAAATTGGTGGCTGTTGCTGGTTTTAGATAAAAGCAGAAAGATTTAAATGTTAAAAAAAATGTTTGCAGGGTTGGGCTGACGACAAACCTTCAGAGAAATACAATGCTGGCAATGTTACAGTGAGTAGAAATCTTTCAGCAACCACTGAAAAGAAAAATATTACAAATAAAAGGTTATGCTGTGTGGGTTTCCTACAAGTTCTCTTTGCATCATCATGACTAAAAACAGCCACATGTGTCTTTCTTGTGTTAACTTGTTATAGGGTAAGAAAACACTGCTGTGTGTACAGTCGATGTGGCAGGTAAGGGTGATTAATGCTCTATGGTTGGACAGCAGTACCTTCACTTCCTTCTATGCATCCGCTGTGGGAGATATCACCTGTCCCGCACAGAAAAACATTTCACCTACCAATCTGTAAAGATACCAGCAGCTAATCTGGGGTCTTTAGAGAAAAGTGATATACATGTTCTTTACTTAAAAAATAAAAAAAAAAGCTTAAAGAGTCTTTCTGATCATAAGTAATGTAACCAGATAAAGTGATGACAAGTACAATCTCCTGCCTGGAAGTTTGTGCATGTATATCAATTAAAGCCAGGATCATCAAACAATAAGGATAGAATATCATAATGCTTAGTGCTAGGTAGGTCGCTTTGAACAGGTCATGCAAAGTCTATGTCTAGTACAAACGCCCTGCTTGTTCAAGAACAAAAGCAAAGCATAACTCACCACTTCTCCACTTCTCCTTATATATGCTTCCTCGTGGACCAATGGAGTAACACTTATCTGATTTCAAGATAGGGTAAGTTTCAGAGCACCAGAGCTAGAGGAGGAAGCTGCAGGGAAGAAGAGGTGAGTATTTCTTTGCTTTTGTTTTTGACCATAGAAGGCCGTTAAAATCACATGCACCAAATGTAAAAAAGATGCAGTTCCATTCAACTTGTGCCGGACGCAGGCCATGGTCCTCTGGCTCTCCGACCTGC